>JASANB010001379.1:0-16763 GCA_030248155.1 Sabatieria punctata
CATTGTGCGAGAAAGTCAGCTTTGGTGCCGAAGAGAGGGGGCAAGCAGGGCCATCTCACGGATCTGGCTGATATTTATATCTATTAAAATAGAGCACAGTCGAAGACCAACGGTGCATGCCCGGCCACCAGCAACCCCCTAGAACCGGAGCTACACCCCCTCAAAGTTGGGTCGGCAGCAATTTTCGGGCTCATTTTAATAGCTCTGACACCCAGCATTCAAACGATCACCTTTCATTTGTTTCTTAAGCTAGGATCCCGACTCGCATATGGTTTTGTAGCTGGTCCAATGGCCTTTCATTTTCTGGTACTCCCATTTCCAGATCGTAGCTGGTTACCGAGATATTCGCCGAAAACTGCGAAATTTCCACAAAATGCCACTCCGTTTTTTTTCGAAAAATCTTTATAACTTTTTATACAAAGGCCCTGCCAAGCTAATGTTTTAACAAAAGTTAGGTATGAGTTGGCCAAACAAAATGAGCGCCCCAAAGTGTGCGGTTAGGGGGGGGAGGGGGGTGTTTTGGCCTCTCAAAGGTGTTCGAAAAAAATTTTTTCTGCAAAGCTTAGTTGTTATCATACTGTTTGTTATATGCAGTTTTGTGTGCTGAGTTCGAAAATGCATTCAGTTTAGCTAGATTCGCTCTGGATCGGGAGAAATTGGTGTCCAAAGTTGAGACCAACCCTATTTCTTGACTGGCACTACTCCCTAGTATGACCATTAACCGCGGTGCAATGCAGTTTTTCTTATGTAGTTTTTGCTGCTGATTCCGAAAATAACTTTATTTTTGCTCTACGTTGCCTACTTTTGAAGATATTGGCATTTTTATGATTTGGGAAGAAAACGGCTGCACTTGCTACAACATGCTCGTTTGAAAGGTGACTCAATTCAGTCGCATCTAGGGTACAGAGCGATAAAAATTTATATCACCTAATGCAGTTTTTGCCGCTGATTACGAAAATGACATCTGTTTTTCAATCTGACTGCTCCTGAGCTACTTATGTAACTTTTATGCCCTGGTACTCAGACAATAAGTTATCTGTCAAATCTGGTCATAATATGGTATCTATCTGGTGCAGTTTCCTCCGCTGATTCAGAATATCATCATATTTTTGCGCTACGGCCACTCGGTCGCAAGTTATGGACCTCCGAAATTTCATTAAGAAACATGGCGTGAGAAGCCGTAATCGTGAAATAAATGTTCAGCATTCATGCATTTCTGAAGGGAACCTTTTGTCAGTCAATAGTGTACCCGACCTATTTTGACCCGCTGAGTTCAAAAATGGCGTTTGTTTTAATCTATAGGTACTCGTTTTGGAGATATATGAATATTAATGCAAATTTTGTTTGATCAGTAATATCTCAAAATTGAACAGCAGTAGAGAAAAACAAACGCCATTTTTGAACTCAGCGGGTCAAAATAGGTCGGGTACACTATTGACTGACAAAAGGTTCATTTCAGAAATGGATGAATGCTGAACATTTATTTTTGGATTACGGCTTCTCACAGCATGTTTCTTAATGAAACTTTGGAGGTCCATAACTTGCGACAGAGTGACCGTAGCGCAAAAATATGATAATATTCTGAATCAGCGGAGAAAACTGCACCAGATAGATACCATATTATGACCAGATTTGACAGATAACTTATTGTCTGAGTACCAGGGCATAAGAGTTACATAAGTAGCTCAGGAGCAGTCAGATTGAAAAACAGATGTCATTTTCGTAATCAGCCTATTTAGACGGTCTACCTCTTCTCTACATCTCGAAACGGTCTCTTTATTACTTTCACTCTGAGTTTTGACTAGAGTCTCTAAACTGCCTACTACCTTTTCGAACCTTTGTTCGGTAGATTTTAGCATCAGGGACTGGGTACGTTCGAGGGCACGCATCTGTTCTGCGTGTTGCGTCTGCATGGCACTTAAAAGTGCTAATACGTTAGGGTCGAGAGCAGATGGTGGGACTAGAGGTTGTGGTGGTTGAACGGGGGAAGGGCCTACACCACCACTTGCCTCAGCTATCTGTTGGTTAGGCATGCTCTCGACTGCACTATCTGAGACAGCTGAGGGGGACACAAAGACTTCGTCTGTCGGTCGAGGGGGGAGTTGGAACTTTGAAAGGTGGGCATCTAAGTCACCAGCAACCTTAGCGACCGACAGTTGCAGACGCAATTTCAGAGTTTCCGTGACTTTGGTATCCTCACCTAGAGCTTTTAGTAAGGGGAGCAGGTCATCTAGGTTCTCAGTCAAGTCCTGATCTAATGTTCTCAGTTCGCGCATAAGGTCCTTACCATCCTCATGTTTTTGGTGGGACAAAAAATTGCTGGGCTCAGACGTAAGACATAACGTAAACTCTCTGCAATCAGTAATCGTTTCATTCACACGTTTTTCCAACTGCGACAACTGATTCGTTAAGTAATCACGTCTGTCTCTCCTAGTATAACTTTCCGACTGTTTACCACTACTAGGCCTCGTTTTCTGAGGGGGCGTACGAACGGTCGTTAGTGACGCCATTTAGGCCGTTTCTACTCCATCTCACCTTAGACCGAAGCTGTGTTTCGTAATCGGGCGCAAGGCACGAACCATCACCGTAGGTCCGATCAAATTCAGCTGGACACCATGTGACGGGAAAATTTCCAGTAAAACCACAGATTTGGCGAGTCTCCTATCTAAACTAATACTAAGCGTTGTGACTGTTTAGAGCGACGACTTACTTACTGCACTTCAATCGAACTCTATGTATTGGCGATTGCTATTGCCTGGGACGTGAAACAAACTATCAACACAAGAGAAGGCAGTCCTTTACTTTCTTCACTCTCCTCGCTCTTCCCTTTTTTCTCCTCCAAAAGTTCAAAGGTTACCGTAGAACATGAATGTCATAAACATTAAACAAATACGAATCGACAGCCCAGGCGGCAATACAAACACGAAAAATTCAAGGCTTAGCCTTGACACGATCGATGGGTTGTTGTTTTTATTGTTAGTTCTGTCTTCCAACATTTCTCCTGTTTTGATGACTGATTTTGTTCGTACGATCGTAGACCAGATGATTCAGCCGCCAGCTTCTTCTCCAGTCAATTCGCATTCTGAATCAGCTGATGATCCATGATGTTACTCATATGTACTATCAGCCGGCCGGCCTGGGGATGGGGGAGGAGGTTCTGCCCACCCAGATAGGGAGTCCAAAATTTTAAAAAGCTCCACAACGCCCGGAAATGCGTTTTCAGCGCGTTTTATTCAAGAATATGGCTAAAAATCGCAATTTTGAGCATACAAATAACATTTAAGAGCTAAAAGCAAGCTTATAAAATAACAAAAACAGCTTCTAAATACAGCGATTTCTCTTAAATATCAGCAGCGGAAACACCAAATTCGCTTACCAAACGCCTTCTAAGCCAATTTTAAGCTAACAATAGTGATTGCTGAGCTTGTTTGTTAGTACTGGAACCACTTACCAGTACTTCTATCTTGGGGCCGGAGAGGGGCCCTCATTTTTTTCTCCGGGGATGTGAGAGGGTTTCACTTTCTATCTAGGGGCAGACATGGGCAAAGGGGGGCTGGGGGGGGGGGGGCCCCCCCCCTCAGGCTCTGACCTACCCCCCTTCAGCCGGCCGCTACCCCCCTCAGGAAATTTTTGGAAGAATTTTGTATACAAAATTATGATAAAAATATGCCTGGATTAGGTGTAAATGAGCTCAGAATAGCTTATTTTAGCTTATTTTAATGAAAAATAAGCCAAAAAACCTTGATCTTAGCCAAAAATCGGACTTTTTGGCTTACCACCCCCTCAGCCCCCCCCCCCCTCAGGCGCTCCTACCCCCCCCTCAGCCGAAATGCTAGCCCATGTCTGTCTAGGGGTAACCACCAAGCCCCCTACTGTAGTACATGTACTGTATGATGTTGCTGTGCAATAAACTCATTAAGTATAAATGTTAGACAGACCTAAATTCGTATTAGACACTATATGTATTTAGCTGGGTGGTGCAAATACAGTAGTGCTTCGTTAAAATGCCCCTCGTTAGATCGTTAGAATTGTTCCCTCGATTATATGGCCAGCTATTTGGTATACCGACTAGTTTGCTTATAAATAAATTGTAAACATAGATTTGCAGTAATTTATGATTTGTTAAAAAGCCACTTTAGGCTCATACATGGGCCGGAAAAATCCTGAGGGGGGGGTAGAGGGGGGGTTTGAGACCTCGGGGGGGGGGGGGGGGCCAAAAAACGCCTTTTTTGCCTTAAATAAGCGTAAATTTCCTCGAGGGGGGAGGGGGTCGGGCCGGGCGGGGGGGGTAGGGCCGGCCGAGGGGGAGGGGTATACCCCCCTTACCCCCCGGCCCATGTATGTTTAGGCTTGTCCCGAATTACCATTAACAAGGCACGACTTCATATCAATCGAGAGCGTTAGAGTAGCTCTACGATTGGTATGCATCAAAGTTTTTATTGAAATGCCACATTAGTTCGCCGATTTTACCTGTTTTCCTAGTGGTCTGGCTTACGGTTACCAAACTGCAGACCATTACTAGGGCTTAACTAGCATCAAATGGATATAAAACGCAAAAGTGAGGTCATTTTCGGAATCGCGAGAATCTCAGCTATCGTTTGATGCCCGAAGCTATGCATTTGGCGCACCAACCCGGCGGCAGACGTCAAAACATGTAAAAAACCTTGATCGAAATTGGGTTATTTTCGACCGAAACTTTGGCTCACCGCCATTCTTGTGTAAGAGGTCGTATATCGATTTCGCTTATATGGCTGGAAAGCTCACGATATTCTACGTCCAACGCACTACTACACGACGCTGTAACTTCAGGGGTATCAGAACAGTGCACGATTATAAAAGATACCGCAAATTTTTTTTGGAAAATTGAAACATGAATAACTCAAAAACGGGGCCGAGCCCAGAAAAAGTGAAAACACCATCGTGTAGAGGACGACGAGTTCTATCTACCCTAGAAGTATGGGTAAAATCCTGAATGTGGCCAAAAAAATTTTTTTCGACTTTTTGAAATTTCACTTAAAATCGATGCTATTCATGTGCACCTGAACCGATCAGCTCGAAACTTTGCAAGAGCGGTCGGCAAGGTAAGCATAATCTATGCTGAAAATATGAGCCCAATCGGTGCAAGTACACTATTCCTGGAGTCGAAAATGTTCAAAATCACGTTTTTGGCCATAAATACCGCAAGAGGTATCGGAGAGCAAAAATACCGCAGTGGTGGTGTTTTCTACTAAAGACCTATCGATTCATCACATAAAAAGTATAGGTCAGAAAATTTCATGTTCCGCCCTTATAAGGGGACCTGCCCGGTTTTTATAAAATATGGCTCTTAACATTTCATTCAGTTTCCAACTCAGCCCAACGTTTTTAACAATTGTGATGGCTTTTCGGTGAAGGGACATGCAAAATGTGTAAGGTTTGGGTGGACCAAAAGCACTGTGATGGTGTTCCTTCTGGAATTTTGGGGAGAACGCAAGCCCTGAAGCTTATGCTGGCGGCGTGAATGATTGATGGCAGAGGGCAGTGTTTGTGGCAAAGCTGGAAAAGGACAAAATGGAAAACGGTGCTCGAGTACCTACCAGCGGCTGCAGAAAATGAATGAAAGCAGTGGTGGTCACCACGTATGTTGTAGTGAACATCTACCGGAGTTTTCCACTTAGTATCCCAGGGGATACAACACGGAAAATCACGTTTCTCAGTGAAAACATTGCCGCCAGTTAATATCCATGGATATTAACTGGACAAAGCCATGGGATATTAACTGGAAGCGGCATGGGATATTAACCGGAACAATGTTTTATCATACATACAGCATGCGTGTGTAAAGAAAATTCTTACAAATTTGACATAAACTTTGCCGCCAAGTAATATCCCATGGGATATAAAGCGGAATAAGGGTCCATGTAATATCCCAGTGGGTTATTAAGTGGGGTTAGACCTATTTCCTCAGCGAATTTCAATTTGTAGTCTTAGTTTGTAGTAAAAAATTTTCGCGAAATAATTTGTAGTCTTAGTTTGTAGTTGTCAAATTCATGTTCAAAAAATATGTAGTCTTAGTTTGTAGTCAATTTGTAGTCAGGTTACCAAAAAGTCAGAAATTCGATATTACTGCAAATTTTTGCCAATTGAACAATCAGTCATAGAAATGCTTTGCAAAAGTAGTAACCGGAAGCCTGTAAATTATTTTTTGTGACAAAATCGCCTTTTCTAATAGATATTTCTGGAAACAAACAGATGAAATTCGATGTTTAATTGAATTCCAATGCTGAACATTTGGTATTTTTCTAAAAATAGACTATTCTAAAAATTTTTATAAGCTAAAACAAGAAAAAGACCAACGAATGTATAAAAGTCAATCATGTGGTCACCTTTTTTTGAAAATTTATAGGGGTAAAAAGCGGAAAAATTGGAAAACCGGTCTTTCAAACACTTTACATAAAAAATTGCTTCGTTCTTGGTATACTTTCAACGGTTTGTAACCTTATTATAAGCTCAAGACAGCTCAAAAGGCCGATTTGGGACTCAATTTATATAAAATTACATTAAGAAATCGGAAAATTTCCAAGAAAAATTACTACAAATTGACTACAAATTCGTGAATTATGAAAAAGTAGTTTGTAGTCAATTTGTAGTCAGCCAAAATAATATGTAGTCTTAGTTAATTTGTAGTCTTGATGACGTCATAATCGCTGAAAATATGTAGTTTGTAGTTAGTAGTTTGTTAGGTCGAATTAGGTCTAGGTGGGATACTAAGTGGAAATCTCCGGTATGTAGTGATATACAGACAGGGAGGGTGTCTAAAAAGTGGACACATTTATTTTTGCTATAATTTCCGCAACTCGGCCAAATACGCAGAAATTTGGAACTTAGGTGCCAAAATTCAGGGAATTTTATGTGTTAAAGTTTGGTGCACCAGGCTTCACCCAATCCCAAGAAATTCCAAAAAAAAACTGAAATTTGTTAATTTCGTAACCAAAGGAAATAATGCACCATACTTTAAATTTCCATAAAGTTCCTCGAATTTTGGCACCTACCTATGATCCAAATTTCAGCCTATTTGATCAAAATTTGTGGAAATGGCAGTAAAAAGAAATATGTCCATCTTTTGGAGACTCCCTGTAGTACATAGAATTTGTTGAAACTTGAAACAGTAAAATGGGAAGCATGTCCACCGATTATATTCAAAAATCAGCCGATTCGGTCCACAATCAAATGTTCTGAGCTTGCGAAACTCCACGGAATATGTGAATCACCCTGTAGGTCAGAACTTGAGAAGTCCATCCTCTTGCTCATGTGTGCCCATACTACTGTGTACAAAATTAGAGTAGATGAAGACCTGTATGCAGATAAGAGACCGGCACCTTCCATAAGCTTAAGTAGGCCGCAGTCACAGCAACCGCCTTTCCAATTCCAATAGGCAGTGCATACTTTATCTTCTTGCCCAGAGGCAGACCGTCCTTAGACAAGTCCCAATACCTCATAAGAGGTACACTGTAGACAGAGACAGAGACAAGACTGACCATAGAGACAGTAAAGGGGTAGGGGTACTTTGCCAGAATGGTTTTCTCCAGCACCCCTGCACTTGAACTGCTGCTGTACCAGAGTATACAGATGCTGACTACAGTAAGACAAAAACGACAGTGTTCTGTTAAAATCAGTACTGCCATCTCAGTACAACACAGAGAAGTACAGGTGCCAACTGAAAGTGCCTATAACTTAGTTTAGTAAGAAAAAGCGCACAACTAGATCAGGTGCTGGCTTGGCGCAACCTAAGACACGAGAGCAAAAATGCGCAGATTGGCCAAGCGATAGAGCGATGCGAACAGGGCTGATGAACCGCTTGCCTTTTCTGAGAGGAATCAGCCCTTACATTGCCGGCGCAATTCCAGTTGTAAAGTGCATAGGTTAATGTTTTAATATGGAGTATGTTAATATTACATTATTTCTTGGATTCTGCAAAACACACACCTGATCTGATGACACTGGTTCAATCTTCAAATCGTGTGTTCAATCAAATTGTCAAATCGCTTACAGTATGTATCGGTAGATAACGCAGTTTCTTCCTAAATTCCTGTAACCTCTCGTGTTCCTCAAGGTAGCAAATTAGGCCCCCTGTTGTTCCTTATTTACATAAATGACCTCAGTTCGGTGCTTACTGAGTCAAAATTTGCTCTTTACGCTGATGACACTAAACTCTACTTTGCCCTTCCTTGAAACGCAGTAAATGTTGTCTTACAGTGAGATCTTGAGAGGGTGATGCATTGGGCAGAGAGAATGCAGCTATCTGTCGCAATACAAAAATGCGCTGTCCTGCATCTTGGTTACGGTAATGCTCATACAAATTTCATATGTCTTGGTCGTCAGCTTCAATCAGTTGATACAATAACTGATCTTGGTGTGCTAATCTCTAATGATCTTAAATTTTCGCGCCATTGTAATCTAATTGCAGCAAACGGGTTTAGGTTGGTTAACCTGATTTTTAAATGTTTTGAAACTAAGACCAAAGATTTCCTTATCAAACTGTACAAAACTTTTGTTCGTCCTAAGCTAGAATATGCCTCAGAGGTCTGGAATCCATATTTACTTAAGGACATTGATCTGATTGAAAGAGCAGAGATTATTTACTCGCCGAATTCCAGGTCTTGTGAATTTTGAATATTCCGAAAGGCTAAGATTGCTAAATTTTGAGTCTTTAGAAAAAAGAAGAATTGTTGCTGACCTTGTAATGGTGTACAAATTAATTCACGGACAAATTGACCTCCCTGTTGATTTGTTTTTCAAATTTAAGATGCATTTTGCAAGAAAGTCAGCTTTGGTGATGAAGAGACGGGGCAAGCAGGGTCATCTCACGGATCTGGCTGATATTTATATCTCTTAAAATAGAGCACAGTCGAAGACCAACGGTGCATGCCCGGCCACCAGCAACCCCCTGGAACCGGAGCTACACCCCCTCAAAGTTGGGTCATCAGCAATTTTCGGGCTCATTTTAATAGCTCTGACACCCTCCATTCAAACGATCACCCTTCATTCGTTTCTTAAGCTAGGATCCCGACTCGCATATGGTTTTGTACCTGGTCCAATGGCCTTTCATTTTCTGGTACTCCCGTTTCCAGTTCCTAGCTGGTTACCGAGATCTTCACCGAAAACTGCGAAATTGCCGCAAAATGCCACTCCGTTTTTTTTCGAAAAATCTTTATAGCTTTTTCTGCAAAGGTCCTGCCAAGCTAATGTTTTAACAAATGTTAGGCATGAGTTGGCCAAACAAAATGAGCGCACTAAAGTGTGCTGTTTGGGGGAGGGGGGTATTTTGGCCTCTCAAAGGTGTTCGAAAAAAATCTTTTCTGCAAAGCTTAGTGGTTAGCATACTGTTATATGCAGTTTTGTGTGCTGAGTTCGAAAATGCATTCAGTTTAGCTAGATTCGCTCTGGATCGGGAGAAATTGGTGTCCAAAGTTGAGACCAACCCTATTTCTTGACTGGCACTACTCCCTAGTATGACCATTAACCGCGGTGCAATGCAGTTTTTCTTATGTAGTTTTTGCTGCTGATTCCGAAAATAACTTTATTTTTGCTCTACGTTGCCTAGTTTTGAAGATATCGGCATTTTCATGATTTGGGAAGAAAACGGCTGCACTTGTTATAACATGCTCGTTTGAAAGGTGACTCAATTCAGTCGCATGTAGGGTACAGAGCCATCAAATTTATATCATCTAAGGGGCCGTCCATAAACTACGACGTTCAGAGAGGGGGGCTGGGGGTACCCCGAAAAACGTCGCTGAACGTCGCAGGGGGGTGGGGGGTTGAGGCAAAACGTTGACGTATTTCTGGCCTTTTTTGGCAAGATTTAACGATTGCAGAAAAAACAAGAAGGGATAGAATAGAAAGTCAAACGTTTTTGACACATTTTATAGTTTTACAGCATCACCTCATGCTACCAGCTACAGTATGTTTGCGTAATTTCTAAAATTGAAAGACGAATCTGTCTGACGTGTGGACTGTATTTCCCTTCGATCAAAGCTGTCGGGCGTCATAAAGCTGCTTTACACAACCAAACGAAAGTTTCTGTTGAGATAGAAATTGAATCTGAGTCTGACTTGGATTCATCAGACTTGTCGGTCGGTGCCCTCTGATGCGGCTGAGGAACCGATGCACATCTTGACTCAGGAAGAACTGCATGAATCTCGAAATATTTTTGAGATATTTCAATGAATCATTGTTTCCCGACATGCACAAGTGGATTGCTGCCTAGTACTGCTCTTTCAAGATTTGTTGTGGTGCCGACTGTTACTAAATATGTGCACAGATTTTTCTATTGTACCATTGCATTTATGCAGTCAGAAGCAGCTGCAGATTCTGAACGAAAATTTTATTTCGGGGGGGGGGGGTGCCTCCCAAACGTCGTATTTTTAATGGGGGTCATGACAAAAACGTCGCTGAACGTTGGAGGGGGGGTGGAGGGGCAAAATTTTGAAATTTTGAACGTTGTAGTTTATGGACGGCCCCTAATGTAGTTTTTGCCGCTGATTACGAAAATGACATCTGTTTTTCAATCTGACCGCTCCTGAGCGACTTATGTAGTTTTTATGCCCTGGAACTCAGACAATAAGTTATCTGTCAAATCTGGGCATAAAATGGTATCTATCCGGTGCAGATTTTTCCGCTACGGCCACTCGGTCGTAAGTTACGCACCTCTGAAGTTTCGTTAAGAAACATGCCATGACAAGCCATAATCAAGAAATAAATGTTCAGCATTCATGCATTTCTGAAGGGAACCGTTTGCCAGTCAATAGTGTACCCGACCTATTTTGACCCGCTGAGTTCAAAAATGACCTTTGTTTTTCTCTACTGCTGTTCAATTTCGAGATATTACTGATCAAACAAAATTTGCATTAATATTCATATATCTCCAAAAGGAGTAATTATAGGTGAAAACAAACGCCATTTTTGAACTCAGCGGTCAAAATAGGTCGGGTGTACTATTGTATGACAAAAGGTTCCCTTCAGAAATGCATGAATGCTGAACATTTATTTCAGGATTATGGCTTCTCACGGCATGTTTCTTAATGAAACTTCAGAGGCACATAACTTGCGACTGAGTGGCTGTAGCGCAAAACCATTATAATATTCTGAATCAGCGAAGAAAACTGCACCAGATAGATACCATTTTATGCCCAGATTTGACAGATAACTTATTGTCCGAGTACCAGGGCATAAAAACTACATAAGTCACTGAGGAGCGGTCAGATTGAAAAACAGATGTCATTTTCGTAATCAGCGGCAAAAACTGCATTAAATGATATAAATTTGATGGCTCTAGACCCTATATGCGACTGAATTGAGTCACCTTTCAAACGAGCATGCTATATACAAGTGCAGCCGTTTTCTTCCCAAATCATGAAAGTGCCGATATCTTGAAAACTGGGCAAAGTACAGCAAAAATAAAGTTATTTTCGGAATCAGCAGCAAAAACTACATCAGAAAAACTGCACTGCACCGCGTTTAATGGTCATACTAGCGAGTAGTGGCACTCAAGAAATAGGGTTGGTCTCAACTTTGGACGCCAATTTCTCCCGATCCAGAGCGAGTCTAGCTAAACTGAATGCATTTTCGAACTCAGCACACAAAACTGCATATAACAGTATGCTAACCACTAAGCTTTGCAGAAAAAAATTTTTTTCGAACACCTTTGAGAGGCCAAACACCCCCATACCCCCCTAAACAGCACACTTTAGTGCGCTCATTTTGTTTGGCCAACTCATGCCTAACATTTGTTAAAACATTAGCTTGGCAGGGCCTTTGCACAAAAAGCTATAAAGATTTTTCGAAAAAAAACGGAGTGGCATTTTGCGGCAATTTCGCAGTTTTCGGTGAAGATCTCGGTAACCAGCTAGGATCTGGTAACGGGAGTACCAGAAAATGAAAGGCCATTGGACCAGGTACAAAACCATATGCGAGTCGGGATCCTAGCTTACGAAACGAATGAAGGGTGATCGTTTGAATGGAGGGTGTCAGAGCTACTAAAATGAGCCCGAAAATTGCTGCCGACCCAACTTTGAGGGGGTGTAGCTCCGGTTCCAGGGGGTTGCTGGTGGCCGGGCATGCACCGTTGGTCTTCGACTGTGCTCTATTTTAAGAGATATAAATATCAGCCGGATCCGTGAGATGACCCTGCTTGCCCCCTCAAAGCTGACTTTCTCGCAAAATGCATCTATCTCAACACACGTGGCCACCAGTATAAATTGTGTTTACCAGAAGTCCAGGCTTGATATAAGAAAATATTCCTTTGCCGTTCGAGTAATAAATATTTGGAACTCCTTACCAAATGAAACCGTTAATTTGCGCTCTGCACGCGCCTTCCGCAACGCTCTCTGTAATACCGATTTTATCGGGGTAGGGTGTTAGTGGCCGTTTAGCGGCCCATCCCTATCCCTATCTGTTTGGTCTCAGCCTTGGGCATTTGTGTTCCGTTTATTTTGAATAAAAATTACTTACTTACTACATGTATCTGGACCACTCGCTTAAAGCGATCACTCATAACGTAAGTAAAGAACAAATAAATTTTTGTCAAAATCACAAAAAAAGTCATAATTCTGCTGTATGCAAAATATGCAAAAAACAACCATCTTGTCTACTCTTATACTAACTAAAAAACGCCACTTGGGGCCCAAATCCCTGACATACCTAGCTACCTTACATTGTCGTTATACATTCTTACGTGCACTCGCAGTTAAGTCATGACAATCAATTTTGGCAACTACAGTACTACATGCTGAAACGGATTTGTATATAACATCCACTGATCTAACCCTTCTGTCATTGTTTGTTTTGTTAGTAAACGGCTCTCTCTCTTCATTTGGTGCCGAGACCAAAATTCTGTTGTTGTGCACCCTCAGTCTACGTCCACTTCAACTACCACTACCACTACTCCACAACCCGCCAAGCCCATCCAAGCCCACATACCAAGCCAAGCCCACCACCACCGAGTCCAAGTTCCATGTGTTCCACAACCACGTCCACTACTCCATCGTTCGTCTCAACCTCCTACCACTACCACGTCCAAGCACCACCACCCAGTTCTACGCCGTCCCAGGGGAGTAGACGCCTGCAGCCCAGTCCACCAAGTTCCACTACCAGTCGTTCCAAGCCATACTACAACTTCTCCGAGACCAACAACAACAACAGTATGAGCAATCCCAGCTTACCCTTCGCATGCTACTCAAGTTTCAAGACGAACACATTCAGCTTCGACAACAGCAACAGATCCGTTTCCGTGAGCTCATCCAATCCCTTTCTCAACCTCGCGAGTCCCCAGTGACAAAGTCAAAAACCCACCACCTCCGTTCACGTTTGGCAGGAGAGAAGACAATCGTTCAGGAAGACATAGAGCCAGCTGACGCGACATCAGGTAATGGTGACAGAAGAAAGGCAACAAGGAGAAGAAGGAAAATGATGGGAAAGAAAAGAAAGATCAAGGGAAAAAGGAAGAGAAGAAGAAGGCAATGGAAGGGAAGAAAGAGAAGAGGGGAGAGAAGAGTGTTTTTGCGTTTGCGTTCGTTCACCGAGAGATGGAAGCGTGCGTCACCAATGACAAGACGCCAGATCAGGGCCAAGGCGCAGCAAGGAGGGAATGTCGCCCGCGCGAGACGGAGTCATCATGGCGTCAACGCAGAGCGGATGTTTGGAGGGGCGGATCAGCCGACGCCAGGCGGTCATCGCTCAGAGTCACAGACGATTGTCAGGCACAGCGGCGGCCCAGTGGACACTCGCCTGATGGGAGAGTGATGAAACGGATTTGTATATAACATCCACTGATCAAACCCTTCTGTCATTGTTTGTTTTGTTAGTAAACGGCTCTCTCTCTTCAATGCTTACTCTTCCTCCAGGCCACTACGTACTGGAAATGGAAACTTTCGCCAAAAATTTCAACCTTTGCACCATACATGTGCATGGTCGGCGGCTCAGGGAGGGACGGCCAGGTCTCCGTGCGTAGTTGCCTGGATATAGGTGCAAATTTTCGGTGGGAAATTCAAATTTTGGCGGGAAATTTGAATGTTCGCCCAAAATTTTGGCGGGAAATTTGAATTTTATCCAAAATTTTCGGTTAAAATTCAAAAATTTGCAGTAAAAATCAAATTTTCGACAAAAAACTGTCAAAAAAACCACTTTTCTGACAGAAACATTGTCAAAAAATCAACATTTTCCAGGAAAATTTGAAAAATTTCGGGTTTGGTGCGTAGTTGCCTGGAGGAAGGGTGCGTAGTTGCGTAGTTGCCAAAATTGATTTCTGTGGCTTAAAAACGCATCTGGAGGCTTTCTAGCAGCCTCTAGCAACGTTTGGTAGATTTTCATTTTCGTCCCCCCCTGGGCACCCCCCATGCACATGTATGCCTTGCACAAAATTACTGTTGGAAAACCGGTTTCGTTTTACCAAACAAATAAATATATCGCCAAAATTTCGAATTTGCTATTAAAATTTGAATCTTGGGCCGTGGCAAGTACGCCTGGAACCTGGCTGTCCCCACTACCTCAGACACGGAGCAGGCACATGTAGGTAAGACAGTACAGCAGTCACATTGTAGACTGTTTAAGACTGTCTATCGTACAATCCGGCTTACTGAAGGCTTAGCTCTACATTGTACTTATACCGATAGAATAGGTAACAGATAAAAAATCAATTCGTAACTGTAAAAACAAAAAGTAGTTTTTGGGGTCCCAACAGCTAAACAGTCAAACTTTGTAAACTCTCGGCGTATAACGATACCAGAAGAAAACGAACTGCCTTGTTGATAGGGCAACCGTAGAATAACACAACCTTAACCGCACGTACATGTAACAGGGTCTGCCTCCAAACACCCCCTATCGGTGGGGGAAATCTGCAAAGGATTTTTACGTCCCCTCCGATTTTTGTGACGCAATTGTTACTATTTCAGACACGAAAATTGCCCATAAAACAGCGATTTGAAGCTTTCGTCCGAAAGCTGTCCGAAAATCGAAATTTTCGGCGAAACTTTGCGGTTCAGGGTTCTAGTTGTCCAGACCGAGCCTGCACAGTTGTCAAAATTGATTTTTGTGGCTTAAAATGCACAAGAAGGCTTCCTAACACCTTCTGCAAGCATTGAGTAGAGCTTTATTTTCGTCCCCGTGGACCTCCCATGGACATGTATAGATGGCAATAACAGTTGGTACTGTATCCAGCAGCACAGTAAACAAAAGTAAAAGTACAGTGCTTCCTATAAAGCAATTGAGTCAGACGGGGCAGTCCAATTTGTTGGCAGAGATAGTGTGACCCCCGTTCTTGCGCAGCAACGTGTGTGGGGCACCAATCGGTTGAGTGTGAGAGAGTTCCGAATCGACATAATTGGCGCTTCTGTCCAGAGACACCAGAGAGGCGTCCGACCAATTGACATGTCTCAGTCGTTTACCAACTGTATTACTGGCACCAGTTTGCATTTGTTTGGCCTCAAACAACGCTTATGTTCTACAACAAGGTCTAAGGAGCCAGACATGGGCAAACGGGGGGGGCTGAGGGGGTTGCCCCCCTCAGGCTCTGACCTACTCCCCTCAGCCGGCCGCTACCCCCTCAGGAATTTTTCGGAAGAATTTTGTATAGAAAATTATGATTAAAATATGCCTGGATTAGGTGTAAATGAGCTCAGAATAGCTTATTTTGGCTTATTTTAATAAAAAATAAGCAAAAACCCTTGATTTTAGCCAAAAATCGGATGTTTGGCTTACCACCCCTTCAGCCCCTCCTCAGGCGCTCCTACCCCCTCAGCCCCCCTCAGGAATTGAAAATTCTACCCGCCCCCTCAGCCGAAATGCTAGCCCATGTCAGGCTGGAGCTTATAGCATACATGTAGCAGGCAGACATGGGCTAGCATTTCGGCTGATGGGGGGTAGAATTTTGAATTCCTGATGGGGGGCTGATGGGGGTAGGAGCGCCTGATGGGGGGGCTGAGGGGGTGGTAAGCCAAAAAGTCCGATTTTTGCCGAAAATCAGGGTTTTTTGGCTTATTTTTCATTAAAATAAGTTAAAATTAGCTATTCTGAGCTCATTTACGCCTATTCCAGGCATATTTTTATCATAATTTTCTACACAAAATTCTTCCCAAAAATTCCTGATGGGGGGGTAGCGGCCGGCTGATGGGGGGTAGATCAGAGCCTGATGGGGGGGGGGCCAACCCCCCTCAGCCCCCCCTTTGCCCATGTCTGGTAACAGGGTATCCATACATGTCGCTGGGTTTGTCCGTGGGGGGGGGACCTTGTTGAAATCCCAAATAGGGTTTTGGGACCAAGTCCAAAGTGGGTTTTGCGACCTTTTTTTGGGGTCCAAAAGTGGGTTTTGTCGACCTTTTTTGGGGTAAAAAGCGGGTTTTGTCGACCTTTTTAGGGTTTCTGGGGCGAAAAATGGCTTCAAAACCCTATTTGGGCCGAAAAAAGCCTTAAAACCCTGTTTTTGCATTAAAAATGCCTTAAAAACCCTGTTCCGGTTGAAAAAAATGCCTTAAAAACCGAATATTGAAACAATGAATGTAATAAAAAGCTGTTTTTGCGCTCAAAAATACGTATTGAATATGAGTTTCAGCGATAAAATACAGATTGAAATGCGTTATATTGACTAAAAATAGTTCAGAGAACCTAATATCGATTCTGAGGCATGCGCAAAACCCTGTTTTGACTTATAAGATTACTAAAAAACCCTATTTAGTGATTTGAATGCAGTTCTTAAACCTCCTGAGCAATACGTGCACCGGAAACGAAGCATA